>CAUYLG010042823.1:0-18344 GCA_963573385.1 Cacajao melanocephalus
TCCCCACCTAGCCCAGTGACTGTTGTTCCCTTCCCTGTGGAAACTGGCCTGCTTTTTTTTTTTTTTTTTTTTTGAGACAGGGTCTTGCTGTCACCAGGCTGGAGTGCAGTGGTATGATTTTGGCTCACTGCA
Source organism: Cacajao melanocephalus (assembly GCA_963573385.1). Taxonomy (NCBI): domain Eukaryota; kingdom Metazoa; phylum Chordata; class Mammalia; order Primates; family Pitheciidae; genus Cacajao; species Cacajao melanocephalus. The sequence goes on from CAUYLG010042823.1 coordinate 133, forward strand.
ACTTCCGCCTCCCGGGTTTAAGCGATTCTCCTGCCTCAGCCTCCCGAGTAGCTGGGACTACAGGCACGCACCACTACGCCCAGCTAATTTTTGTATTTTTAGTAAAGACGGGGTTTCACCATGTTGGCCAAGAGGGTCTTGATCTCTTGACCTCATGATCCACCCACCTCAGCCTCCCAAAGTGCTGGAATTACAGGCGTGAGCCACCATACCCAGCTATCTGGCCTGTTTTTAAGGACTAAATAAGAAATTTGTTCTCATCAATCTCAGACTTTCCAAAGTTCTGGCTTTGATTTCTAATGTTAGGAAGTTTTTTTTAAACTAATTTTTAAAAATTTATTTTTGAGACGGAGTCTCGCTCTGTCACCCAGGCTATAGTGCAGTGACATAATCTTGGCTTACTGCAACCTCTGCCTCCCAGGTTCAAGAGATTCTCATGCCTCAGTCTCCTGAGTAGCTGGGATTACAGGTGCACACCACCATGCCCAGCTAAGTTTGCATTTTTTTAGTAGAGATGGGGTTTCACTGTGTTGGCCAGGCTGGTCTCAAACTCCTCATCTCAAGTGATTCACCTGCCTCAGCCTCCCAAAGTGCTGGGATTACAGGTGTGAGCCACTGGACCTGGCCATAGACTAACTTTTAAAATTGATGCATAATATTTGTTTATTTGTTTTTTAGACGGAGTCTCCCGCTGTTGCCCAGGCTGGAGTGCAGTGGCGCAATCTCGGCTTATTGCAACCTCTGCCTACCAGGTTCAAGCAATTTTCCCGTCTCAGCCTACCAAGTTGTTGGGACTACAGGTGCGCACTACCACACTTGGCTAATTTTTGTATTTTTAGTAGAGACGGAGTTTCAGTATATTGGTCAGGCTGGTCTCAAACTCCTGAGCTCAGGTGATCCGCCCACCTTGGCCTCCCAAAGTGCTGGGATGACAGGTGTGAGCCACCGCGCCCAGCTGCATAATATTTGTACATATTTATGGGGCACATGTGATATTTTGTTATGTACATAGAATGTATAATGATCAAGTCAGGGTATTTAGCGTATTCATCACCTCAAGTATTTATGATTTCTATGTGTTGAAAAATTTGAAGTTCTTTTAGCTATTTTGAAATATATTATGGGCTGGGCGTGGTGACTCATGCCTGTAATCCCAGCACTTTAGGAGGCCTAGGCAGGTGAATCACTTGAGATGAGGAGTTTGAGACCAGCCTCATCAACATAGTGGAATCCTTGTCTCTACTGAAAATACAAAAATTAACCAGGTGTGGTGGCAGGCGCTGTAGTACCATTACTTGGGAGGCTGAGATGGGAGGATGGCTTAAGCCCAGGAAGTAGAGGTTGCAGTGAGCTGAGATTGTACCACTGTACCCCAGCCTGGCAGACAGAGTGAGACTATGTCTCAATAAATAAAAATAAACAGGCTGGGCATAGTGGCTCACGCCTGTAATCCCAGCACTCTGGGAGGTCGAGGCAGGTGGATAACCTGAGGTCAGGAGTTTGAGACCAGCCTGACCAACACAGTGAAACCCCGTCTCTACTACAAATACAAAAATTAGCTGGGCATGGTGGTGGGTACCTGTAATCCCAGCTACTCGGGAGGCTGAGGCAGGAGAATTGCTTGAACCCAGGAGGCGGAGGTTGCAGTGAGCTGAGATCATGCCACTGCAATCCTAGCCTGGATGACAGAGCAAGACTCTATCTCAAAATAAATAAATAAATAAATAAAAATTAGACCAAAAAAATGAACTGCAAAGGGGATGAGAATGGACTGCCTCGAGTAGGTTGTCTTTTGGGGTATTCTTCACCTTTCCCTATGTCCAGGTGTTTTGCTATGTGACTCCGTAGCTCTTCTGGCTAAAGAGGCAGAGTTTATTTCCTGACCCTTGAATCTGGGCTGTACTTATGCTTTAGCCAAAAAAAAAAAAATGTGACACAAGTGTTGTGTGCCACCACTGAGCTTAGGACTCAAGAGACCCAGGTGTCTCCCCTTGCTCTCTTGTACCTCCACCTTCACCACAAGAACATTCTCTGGGGTAGCCTGATGGAGAAGAGACACAGAGAGAAACACTCTGGTGTTTCTCTGAGCCAGCCCTCTCATCTGTGATCCAGCATCCCCAACAAGATCAGCAGGGCTCCCCAGCCAACCACAGATGCATGAACAATTGACAGACACAGTGAAGTTCTTCCTCAAATAAAGCATACTCTGTCTCCCTGATCTTTGATTTTTAAAAAGGCTAACCCACTGGTTCCTGATGTACCCGGGTATGCCTAGACATGCCCAGGCATGTCTTAGTTTGTAGCATATGCTCCTTTCCTTATTTGGACATTCCTAGCCTAGCCTTTTTGCAAGCCACACAAGTCACTTCCTCCCTTCCTTTGTTCTCCATTGCTTTTACCTAGTTAGGAAAGTTTTAAGCTTTTAGCCAATCGAGTTTAGCTTAGACTGTGTGGTCCAGCTCCAGCCAACGGAGACTGGACACCGTGGTAGAAACCTCATGTGTTAGGGATAAAAAGCCCTCTTCTCCTTTGTTTGGTGTGCTCTCACGGTGACCAGGCTCATGAGTGGCACCCTTCTGCATAGGCAAAAATTGTCTTGCTGAGAACTTCTTTAAGAGTTCATTTTCTTCTCAACTCCAAATCTTTACTTTTTTTTTTTTTTTTTTTTTTTTTTTGAGATGGAGTTTCACTCTTGTTGCCCAGGCTGGGATGTAATGGTGTGATCTTGGCTTGCCACAACCTCCACCTCCTGGGCTCGAGTGATTCTCCTGCCTCAGGCTCCCAAGTAGCTGGGATTACAGGCATGCGCTACCATGCCTGGCTAATTTTGTATTTTTAGTAGAGAAAGGGTTTTTCCAGGTTGGTCAGGCTGATCTGGAACTCCTGATCTCAGGTGATCTACCTGCCTCAGCCTCCCAAAGCGCTGGGACTACAGGCATGAGCCACCATGCCCAACCTACTTCTAACAATTATACTTATTGTTATACCACTGTTTTGTAGTTGTGACACAGCATTATTGTGGCAGTAGAGAACTGATGCATTGCCGTTATTTGGCATTGCATTGCCAAATAATCCATTATCCCATTTTTTGGCAGTGCATCAGTTCCCTACTGCCACAATACATTATATGTATTCATCAAACATTACAGGTCCAGAAACTCACACTAAAATGTATGCTTTTTTTTTTTTTTTTTTGAGCTGGAGTCTCACTGTGTCACCCAGGATGGAGTGCAGTGGCGCCATCTTGGCTCACTGCAACCTCCGCTTCCTGGGTTCAAGTGATTCTCCTGCCTCAGCCTCCCGAGTAGCTGGGATTACAGGTGTGTGCCACCACACCCAGCTAATTTTTGTATTTTTAGTAGAGACGGGGTTTCACCATGTTGACCAGGCTGGTCTTGAACTCCTAGCCTCAAGTGATCCACCTGCCTCGGTGTCCCAAAGTGCTGGGATTATAGGTTTGAGCCACCGCACCTGGCCAAATGTATACATTTTTTAAAAACCAAGGAATTATCCTGAAAAGAAGAAAAAGCAATGAGCAAATGTAGTTTCTACTTCTATTACTGAAAGTAGCCAGTTCTACTGGCAACTGCCAGTTAAATATTGAGAGTAAGTCAGGGTGTCCCCAAGGAAATGAAAAAGGTGAGTGTAAAATTATGTAATCTTTCTCTGATTAGCACTAAGAGATATGGGAAGTGGGTTTAAGCACGCAAATGATGGGAGTTGACAATAAAAATGTAAACTCAACCCCAATTAATTAATTTGTCCATTGATCTTTCAGCAGCAGATGGTGATGTCTACTCTAGATGAAATAAGAGGTCCAGAGACAACAATGAGAGTTCCTTTCCCCAGGGAGGGAGGTCAATTCAGTTCGTAAGCTTTGAGAAGCTGAAATGTTACCTTGGATCTGGAAATACTTAGTGGTGCTTGTCAGACTAGCGATCGAGTTTCCCCAGCAGCTCAGTTAATTACCCAGAACTTTCTGTATTGAGTCCTGAGACTCTGCGTGACTCAAAGTCAGGTCTCATTTTATTCAATAGGAGACATTTTTCTCCCTTTCAGCTGGATTTTCTTAGATTATCAAGACAGCGTTTATGCATGCACACAGGAGAACCCATTCACAGATTACATTTGTCTTGCCCAAAGGAATGAGAAAAATTATCGATTCCCTCTAACATCATGTAGGGGGATGTTAACCCTCTGAATGTAGGGTTAGGGTTTGTCATTTTCAGAAGTTTTAGATCTGTGTAGCAGCAGATACCGCATGCGTTCAGTGACACTGCTGGCTTTCCCATCTGGGGTGGGCGCTGGGAATGATGTGTCAGCACTTAGCTGCTGGTGAATTTCTGTCTAATGAACAAAGGAGAAAAATTGGCTCTAGTTGGCACAATTGTACTTGGGGTGTACAGTGTTCAGAGATACATGAAATGAGGAATATAATCATCCATTACTCAGAATAACTTTAAAATCTTTGATAATTATTTAGTTCTTTCAAAATCATCACATTGCTGCACATGATTCACCGTTAAATAGCAAGCTGGGGTTCTGATTTTCATTAAAATGTAGAGTCATTGCTGGTGGATGTAAAATGGTGCAGCCACTTTGGAAAACAGTCTGGCAGTTGCTCAAGGACTGTAAGTAGCATACGACCCAGAAATTCTACTCCTAGGTATGTAACCCAAAGAATTGAAAACATATGTTCATGCAAAAACATGTACGTGAATGTTCATATCATCACTATTCACAATAGCCAAAAGGCGGAAACAGCTCCAGTATCCATCAGTTGATGAATGGGTAAACAAAATGTGGTCTATCCATACAATGGAATACTAGTCAGGTATATAAAGGGATAAAGTCCTGATCCATGCTACGATGTGGATGAACCTCGGAAACATGAAGCTAAATGAAAGAAGGGAGACACAAAAGACCACATATTGTATAAATCCATCAGAATGAAATTTCCAGAATAGGTAAATCTATAGAGATAGAAAGTGGATTCATGGTTGCCAGGAGTTAGGGGAGTGAGAATGGAGGGGTGACTGCTACCAGGTATGGGTTTTCTTTTTAGGGTGACGGAAATGTTCTGGAATTAGATAGTGGTGATGATCACAGGCTTCTTTTCCTGGCTCCTGCATCACCCTGATGGGTTACTAATCGGAGACCCTGCGGGGAGACTGGAGGGCAAGGGAAAAGGAGAAGCTTCAGAATTTCTTGCCCTTTCTCTCTGCCTCAGGCAACATCCTCCAGCAGTGGCTGTATTTTACTCTGCATCACCAACTCCTACTCAGTGGCTCTAGCTGGTCACCGCTTTGTTTCTTTGTCCATTTGGACCTGGGAGTGGCAGGATCTTATTATTCCTATTCTCTCTCTCTCTCTGTCTCTTTCTCTCTCTCTGTCGACCTGGGAGCGGCAGGATCTTGTTATCGCTATTCTCTCTCTCTTTCTCTCTCTGCTCTGTTGTGCAGGCTGGAGTGCAGTGCGCAATTGTGGCTCACTGCAGCCTTGACCTCCTGGGCTCCTGAGAGTCTCCACCCTCAGCCTCCCAAGTATTTGGGACTACAGTTGTGTGCTACCACATCCAGCAATTTTTTTTTTTTTGGGAGACAGACAGAGTCTTGCTCTGTTGCCCAGGCTGGAGTACAGTGGCGGGATCTCAGCTCACTACAACCTCTGCCTCCTGAGCCACATTTAGTTCCGATTGCAATTTCAGTTTGCAACTTCTGGTCTAGAAATTCATCCCTTTTGGTCCCCAGCATCTAGAACAGTGCCTTAAATATAGTAGGAGCTTAGCACAGAGTTATTAAATAAATGAATCAATGGCTTGAAAGTCTTACCAATTTAGAGTAAAATTGTTATTTAGAATTTGGAGAATTACTTTCGTCTTTCTATTAATTAAGTGTTCCTACTCAGGATTTTAAGGTTGAATAGTAGTTTATTCCACAAAGACCTTTTGTCAAACCTTATTTATGGTATACCCATATGCAAAAATATCATGAGAGCTGTGAGATTGTAAGCATGCTTTTTCATTAATGAAGTGAGGCATAAAAATAAACCAAGGCATGGCTGGGCACGGTGGCTCGTGCCTGTAATCCCAGCACTTTGGGAGGCTGAGGTGGGCGGATCATGAGGTCAGGAGTTCAAGACTAGCCTGGCCAATAAAGTGAATGCCCGTCTTTACTAAAATTACAAAAAAAATTAGCCGAGTGTGGTGGTGGGTGCCTGTAATCCCAGCTACTCAGGAGGCTGAGGAAGGAGAATTGCTTAAACCCGGGAAGCACAGGTTGCAGTGAGCCGAGATCGTGTCATTGCACTCCAGCCCGGGCGACCATGTGAGACTCCATCTCAAAAAATAAACAAACAAACCAAGGAAAAGAAAGAGGTTAAGTATTAAACTCCTGACAAAACCCAGCTTCTCCTGTCACAAATAAAAGATAGTTACATAATAATTAGTATGGTATCTAAAACATACAGAGTTCTCAGGATAGAAAAGTTAGCTTGTATTTCAAGAGACCATTGTCTTCTTTTTCGTTTTTGTGAACTAATACTGCATATTCATTCATTATTCACTAAACAAATAGCAGTTGAGAAAACAAAAACCAGGTATGAGCCTGGATGCAGTGGCCCATGCCTTTAATCTTAGCAATTTGGGAGGCTGAGGCAGGAGGATTGCTTGAATCTAGGAGTTTGAGACCAGCCTGGATAACATAGTGAGACCTCATGTCTACAAAAAATTAAAAATTAGCCATGTGGCCATGCGCAGTGGCTCATGCCTGCAATCCCAGCACTTTGGGAGGCCGAAGTGGGCGGATCACCTGGGGTCAGGAGTTCTGGACCAGCCAGTTCATGACCAGCCTGGCCAACATGGTGAAACCCCATCTCTACTAAAAATACAAAAATTAGCCAGGCGTGGTGGTGCGTGCCTGTAATCCCAGATACTCGGGAGGCTGAGGCAGGAAAATTGCTTGAATCTAGGAGGCAGAGGTTGTAGTTACCTGAGATGGTGCCACAGCACTCCAGCTTGGACTCCGTCTCAGACAAAAAAAAAAAAAAAAAAAAAGGGGCCATGCATGGTGGCATAAGCCTTTAGTCTCAGCTACTCATGAGGCTGAGGTGGGAAGATTGCTGGGGTATCTTTCCTGGGGGCCGGGGGGCATTCCTGGGGGCCAGGGGGTCTCCTTCCCTGCTCATATCTAATTACCTATTGTAACTGGAGGTTGAGGTTGGGGTTGCAGTGAGCTGTGAGTGTGCCACTGCAGTCCAGTGTGGGTGACAGAATGAGAGAGAAAGTATAATTGAAACAAACATAAAAACGGGCACAAGGCACAGTGTGTGCATGTGGGTAGCCAAAGTTGAATGTTAAGTGGTTTTTCTTTCAGGGGATATAAAGACTAATAGGGATACCAGATCATTAATAATAATTCAGGGTATAGAGAACTAAGTTTTTTGGGAGAAGTATAGATGAACGGAAGGAGAATTGTGAAAAATCAGGTTGAAAATATTGGCTGGGTATTGATTTTGGAGGGCTCAGAAATGCAGAGTATACATTTTATAGTTTATTAGGTAGGAAACTGACTCACCACAGGGAGGTGATAGTGTTTATCTTCTCTTTCACATAAGGATACTTGACCACTGGCAACCTGATCTGGCTGTCTGCAAACGGCATTTGTGAAACGCTGAAGAAAAATCTCATGTTCCTATCTTTAAAAAGGCAGAGTTAAATGAAACACCTAAACATTTTAGTTTAAAAGTAACATAGTGAATTAAATACAGACTTTAACGGTGCGAATTTAATTTAGTTACTTTTAAACACAATCATTTAAACATTCAATTTGGACTCCAATTCAAATTACATTAATAAGCCAGGCGCAATGCGTGTAGCGCCAGCTTCTGGGGAGGCTGAGGCGGGAGGATGGCTTGAGCCCAGGATTTGGGAGGGCGCAGTGCTCTTTGACGGCGCCTACGATTAACCACTGCCCGCCAGCCTTGGTAACAGAGCGGGATATCGTCTCAAACAAAAAAACACCGACAGCTACCACCACCGCCACCACCACCACCACCACCAAACAACAACAAAACCACACGGGGAACTCCTCAGCCCCGACAGCAAGCATCGACTTTCCCTTCCATCTGGTTCCTGTCCACGTCGCCTGGGAACCGGCTCCCACTGGGCAAGAGTTTCTGCAGGGAATCAGTCTTTTGGTGCACCCCTCGCCACACTCCTGGACATTCTGATTGGCTGTAGCTCTCCCATGTGGTCTGACAGGCTGCTTTGATTGGCTAACGGCAAGCCGCGAGCACGCGGATGCTGTTTCCTGGAATGCTATGCGGGCGTGCCGGCGGAGATGTGGACCCGGTAGTGTTGTGCCCTGGAGTGAAAACTGGCGGCTGCGCGCCGCGGGCCCGGGACTTAGTCTCGGGCCGCCATGGCCAGTGTCCACGAGAGCCTCTACTTCAATCCCATGATGACCAACGGGGTGGTGCACGCTAATGTGTTCGGCATCAAGGACTGGGTGACGCCGTATAAGATCGCGGTGCTTGTGCTGTTGAATGAAATGAGCCGCACAGGCGAGGGCGCCGTCAGCCTCTTGGAGCGGCGGAGGCTCAACCAGCTGCTCCTGCCCCTGCTGCAGGTGAGAGGCGCCCGCCGGCTCCCGCTGGTGCAGCGAACTTTTACTGAGCATCTGTTCTGTGGGGAACCCTGGGCTTGGGAACACGCAGGTCCATCACATACTCTCCCTGCCTGGAGGAATGTGAAGAAATAAAGATAGCTACTACCGCCAGCTAACACTTACTGAGGGTTTACGGTGGGCCAGACGCTTTACATGCATTTATTTTTTTGCAGGTTCATGTCTGGCTTCAGTATTTATTAGCTGAGAGTTATAGTCTCGGATCCTGTGTCTTCTGTAAAATGGGGCTATACAATAGAGCGTTGGAGACACAGGGATAAGTTATACAGGATCCCTACCCTGGAGGACCCTAATAAATAGTAAAAATGGCATAAAATCGGGCCAGGCACGGTGGCTCACGTCTGTCATCCAGCACTTTGGGAGGCCTTGGCGGGCAGATCACGAGGTCAGAAGTTTGAGACCGGCCTGAACAACATACTGAAATTCCGTCTCTACTGAAAATACAAAAAATTAGCCGAGCGTGGTGGTGGGCGCCTGTAATCTCTGCTACTCGGGAGGCTGAGGCAGAATTGCTTGAACCCGGGAGGCGGAGGTTGCAGTGAGCCGAGATCACATCACTGCACTCCAGCCTGGGTGACAGAGCGAGACTCCGTCTCAAAAAAAAAAGCATAAAGCCAAGGAGAGCACTGACTGAATACTTACTGTGTGCTAAGCACTTCACTTAAAAACTTTTTTAAAACATTTTTATTATTTTTTTGAGACAGGGCCTTGCTTTGTCGCCCAGGCTGGAGTGCAGTGGTATGATCTCGGCTCACTGCAGCCTCGACCTCCCAGGTTCAAGCAATCCTCCCACCTCAGCCTGCCAAGTAGCTGGGAGTACAGGTGCGGGCCAACATGCCCGGCTAATTTTTTTTGGATTTTTTGTAGAGACGGGGTTTCTCCATGTTAACCAGGTTGGGTCTTGAGCTCATGGACTCAAGCGATCTGCCAGCCTGGGTCTCCCAGAGTAGTGGGATTACAGGCATCCACCACCACACCTGGCTAATTTTTGTATTTTTAGTAGAGATGGGGGTTGCTCCACGTTAGTCAGGCTGGTCTCGAACTCCTGACCTCAGGTGATCCACCCGCCTTGGCGTCCCAAAGTGCTGGGATTACAGGTGTGAGCCACCGTGCCCCGCCTGAGAAACTGTTAGTAGCGTGTAGTAAGTGCTCAATGTTGCTAGTATTTTCATTTTAGTGTGTTCTTTGAGGGCATATACCTTCCCCTATATCAGTTGTGGTTTTTCCATTTATATTCATGATAATGTGATAGATGTCCTTCTCCCCTCATTAGACGATAATGTCCATGAGCTTAGTACTTAGTCCTGTTTTTGTTTACTTATACAACCCCAAAGCCTCTTAGAATGCCTGAGTAGTTATTTGTAAAATGAATAAAATGCAGTAGAGGTGGATGAGTGCACTCAGGTGAACTGAGACGATTTCTTACAGAAAGTGTCAAGCTGTGCCTTGATGGATAAGTATTGTCTGTTGAGTAGTGATGGCAGAAACAGATCTGGGGTACTGGGCCTCCATATTATGAGATCTTAATAGGTAAACCTAATAAAATGGGTATCTAGAGTTGCATTTATATTCCTTAGTATAGTTTATAAAGGATTTTAAAAAATTATCACTTGTATATGTGGGTGAGGGGATGGGAGGAGGGGAGAACTGAAGACACCATGGTTAAGAGATTTACCCAGTTAAATAAAAGGGGTGTCTTTATAACTTGTAGCTCCCAGTGTTAGCCATGTTTACTACGATTATAAATGCGTTTCCCTCCATTATTAAAAAAAGTTACAAGACTAAAATTTTGGTAAATAAAGAGGCTTGGTGTAGTGGCTCACACCTATAATCCCAGAACTTTGGGAGGCCGAGGTGGGCAGATCACTTGAGGTCAGGCATTTGACCTGGCCAACATGGTGAAACCCCGTCTCTACTAAAAATACCAAAAAATTAGCTGGGTATCATAGTGTGTGTCTTTAGTCCCTGCTACTTGGGAGGCTGAGGCAGGAGAATCGTTTGAACCCAGGATGTGGAGGTTGCAGTGAGCTGAGACCACATCACTGCACTCCAGCTTGGGCATTGGTCTCAAAATAAATAAATAAATAAAAAATAAAGAAACAATGATCCTGCTTTCTTAACTTTCACCTTCCTGCTCATGCTGTTTGGAATTCTCCTTTCTGGTTTTTTACCTGGCTAATTACTATGTAGTTATTTCATTTCTTACTTGTAAATTTATTTTATTTTTCTTAGAGCAGAGGGATCTTGCTGGCTCAGTCACCTGGGCTGGAGTGCCATGGCGTGATCATAGCTTATGACAGCCTCTACCTCCTGGGCTCAAGCTGTCCTACCTCAGTTTCCTGAGTAACTGGGACTACAGGCATCTGCCAACATGCCTGGCTAATTTTTAAATTTTAGTAGAGATGAGGTCTCCCTATGTTGCTCAGGCTAATCTTGAACTCCTGGGCTTGAGGGATCCACCTGCCTCAGCCTCCCAAAGTTCTGGGATTACAGGCATGAGCCACCACACCTGGCCCCCTTACTGTATACTTTTAATCAAAATATATGTAGAATTCATCTAGCAGTATTCCAACGAGACCTCAACTCCTTTACTAACTGTTTGACTTCTTAAATTAGTTAATATTTGGCTGGGTGCCTAGACTTGGGAGGCCGAGATGGGAGGATCACTTGAGCTTAGGAGTTCAAGAACAGCCTGGGCATCATAGGGACACCCTATGTCTACAAAAATTTTTTTTTAAATTAGCTAGGCCTGGTGCAGTGGTTCACACCTGTAATCCCAACACTTTGGGAGGCTGGGACAGGTGGATCACTTGAGGTCAGGGGTTTGAGACCAGCCTGACCAACATGGTGAAACCCTGTCTCTAGTAAACATACAAAAAATTAGCCAGGTGTGGTAGCGGGAACCTGTAATCCCAGCTACTCTGGAGGCTGAGGCAGGAGAATTCGCCTGAACCTGGGAGGTGGAGGTTGTAGTGAGCCAAGATCATGCCATTGCACTCCAGCCTGTGCAACAAGAGCAAAGCTCCAACCCCAAAAGTAATAGTAATAATAATTAGTTGAGCATGGTGGTGTGTGCTTATATATAAAGTTTTGTTGTGAAAACATCAAATACAGGAATATAGAACTTGATGGAGTGAAAAGTTATAGTTCTGGCCGGGCGTGGTGGCTCACTCCTGTAATCCCAGCACTTTGGGAGGCCAAGGCAGGCGGATCACGAGGTCAGGAGTTTGAGACCAGCCTGGGCCACACGGTGAAACCCCATCTCTACTAAAATACAAAAAAAATTAGCTGGTCATGGTGGCAGACGCCTGTAATCCCAGCTACTTGGGAGGCTGAGGCAAGAGAATCACTTGAACCCAGGAGGCAGAGTTGCAGTGAGCTGACGTTGTAGCCTGGGCAACAGAGCAAGACTCTGTCTCCAAAACAAACAAACAAAAAAAAAAACAAAGAAAGAAAAGTTATAATTCTGCATGCCTTCCAATCCTGTTCTCTCTTAGAGATTATCGTTAATATGAATTTATTTAACTGTTTATTGAGTGCCAGTTTGGAACGTATCTTTCTAGATGCATATGATTATAGGTGTGTATGTGTCTATATATATGTATACTTTTAATTTCATCTTTTTTTATGTAAACACTTCTGTTCTACAGCTTGCTCCTTAAACTTAACAAGTGTTAAAGATCTTTCAGTGTTGGCACTTTTTTTTTTTTTTGAGACAGTCTCACTGTGTCTCCCAGGCTGGAGTACAGTGGCTCGATCTTGACTCATTGCAACCTCCACCTCCTGGGTTCAAATGATTTTTGTGCCTCAGCCTCCCAATTAGCTGGGATTACAGTAGTGTGCCATAACACCCAGATCCATTTTTGGGTATTTTTAGTAGAGACATGGTTTTGCCATTTTGGCTAGGCTGGTCTTGAACTCCTGGCCTCAAGTGATCCGCCTGCCTCAGCCTCCCGAAGTGCTGGGATTACAGGCATGAGCCACTGTACCTGGCCCATGTCAGCACATTTGATTGATCTTTTTTTTTTTTGAGACAGAGTTTCACTCTGTCACCCTGGCTGGAGTACAGTAGCACAATCTCACCACGCCCGGCTAATTTTTGTATTTTCAGTAGAGACAGGTTTACCATGTTGACCAGGCTGGTCTTGAACACCTGACCTCAAGTGATCCGCCTGTCTTAGCCTCCCAAAGTGCTGGTATTATAGGCATGAGCCACTACAGCCAGCCCTGAATAGTCTTTTTAATGGCTGCATTATACTTCACAGTAAGAAAAGCAACATAATTTAACTCTGTATTATAAATTAAGTCGTTATTGGACTGACAGACTCTTTTCAGTTTTTCTTCATTTCAAACCAATTTTCATGCCAAAATAACTTCCCTAGAAATGCAATTGCTGGGTTATCCACATCTAAAGTTGGCATATATGCAGTCACCTTATTCTCCAAAAAAGATTGAGTATTTAATTTTAAATCTCAACTAGACTGTAAGTAGCTGAGGTTGCATGCTCCTTGTGGTACTCTTTTTTTTTTTTTTTTTTGGGAGGAAGTCTTGCTCTGTCACCCAGGCTGGAGTGCAGTGGTGCGATGTTGGCTCACTGCAACCTCTGCCTCCCAGCCTCCCAAGTAGCTGGGACTACAGGCGTGTGCTAACACGTCTGGCTAATTTTTGTGTTTTTAGTAGAGACGGGGTTTTGCCATGTTGGCCAGGTTGGTCTCGACCTCCTGACCTCAGGTGATCTGCCTGCCTCAGCCTCCCAAAGTGTTGGGATTATAGGTGTGATCCACTGTGCCCAGCCTCTTGTGTTACTCTTTATGGACTTCAGCACATAGTGTGTCTGCCTACCTTACAAGGTTTGGGAGAAGATCAAATGAGATTATGTTTGTGAAAAATAGAACACTTATTGTATAGTGTTTTCCAGTGTACAAAGCACTTTGTATTATCTTATTTAATCTTTGCCCCAAACAAAGGAGATACTGTTATCTCCATTTTACTGATGAAGGAAACTAGGACTCAGAGGTCACAATTTTGCCATGATTGCAAAGCTAAGAAGGAAGGAACAGTGGATCCTCAGGCTATAAATCCTATGCTTTTTTTCTATTTTAGACTCACTAGACAAAAATGGTATGCACATGTGAAATATTACTTTACTGTTTTAGGTAGATAGAAAAATCCTTATGTGCCTATTTGGAGTGATGATTAAAACAGAGGGGTTGATAAATGAATTTATGTTTGCAGTTCTTTATCAATCTACAGCTCTTTAAAATGGATCCGTACCTCACTATCTCTCCTTTATACAGGGCCCAGATATTACACTGTCAAAACTGTACAAGTTAATTGAAGAATCCTGTCCACAGCTGGCAAATTCAGTGCAGATCAGGTAAACTTCATTTTCTTCTTTATGTATGAAAAGGTGTTGAGGTAGATGAAAATTACAAAAGGGTATGTGGTAATTAATTCTTTTAAAAATATAACTTTATCAGGGCCAGGTGCAGTGGCTCACACCTGTAATCCCAGCACCACTTTGGGAGGCCAAGGCGGTCGGATCACACGGTCAGGAGGTCAAGACCAGCCTGACCAACATGGTGAAACCCCATCTCTAAAAAAAAAAAAAAAAAAAAAAATATATATATATATATACCTTTATTATTCTAGGTTGTTTTCCCAGGAACCTTTACTTAGTTTTGTTGTTGTTGAAAAATGGATAACTTTTTTTTTTTTGAGAAAGGGTCTCACTCTTTTGCCCAGGCTGGAGTGCAGTGGTGCAATCAGGCAGGGCTCACTGCACCCTGGACTTCCTGAGCTCAGGTGATCTTCCCATCTCAGACTCCCGAGTAGCTGGACTGCAAGCGTACACCATGAAACCCAGCTAATTTTTTGTGTTTTTAGTAGAGGTGGGGTTTTGCTGTGTTGCCTAGGCTGGCCTTGAACTCCTGGGCTCAAGTGATCCATCCGCCTCTGCCTCCCAAAGTGCTGAGATTACAAGTGTGAGCCACCGTGCCTGACTGAAAAATGGATAACATTAAACATACTGTTTTATAGCTTTTTTCCCCAAAGTTTATTATTTTTTTACAGATCAATCTTATTCTTTACAATTCTGAATTGCCTGTAAAATACGTTATTTGAGATAATTGAGGAATATGAAACATGGGGAGTTGTTCAAAGGGCCTTTCTAAAATATGCACCTCGATTTTCTCATTCAGAATCAAACTGATGGCTGAAGGCGAGTTGAAGGATATGGAACAATTTTTTGATGACCTTTCAGATTCTTTCTCTGGAACTGAACCAGAGGTTCACAAAACAAGTGTAGTAGGTATGAAACTCTTCTAAGAAGAGCAGAGAGTATTTTCATTGAAGTGAGCAGCTTTCTAAGTCATGTCTGTCATTACTCTGCTATATCTGTGAACAGACACGGTGGGGATGTTGGAGGTGTTGCAGTTTGTATTTATTGCCTTGCTGTTTTGATCTATATTTAAATAATTAACTGTGGAAAAGCACCTTCTGTTTTGTCTACAATAGTAAGAGTCAGAGCCTGGTCCTGGGGTTTTTAGGGGTTCCCAGCTCTTTCTCACAGTCCTCTGGATCACTTGCCTGCATGGTCCATCTGTAAGTGAGGGTCACCAGCCCAGACTTATGAAGAGAGGTAAGTAAAAATACATTATTGATATAGTATGCAAAGTGAGGGCATACATGGTGTTCCTTTGATGCTTTTCTATTAGCTTTATCCCATGCTCTATCCCTCTGGCTTTTTCGCGTGGTAATTTTTATGTTGTTCAGCGTGAGCTATTTCTCTGTCTCTTCCTATGTGCCAGGCTCTGTACGTGTAAGATAGACATGGAACTTCCTCTTACGGAGATCACCTCTGGTGGGGGGAGTCAGATGGTAAAAGTAAACACATAAATAAGATCATTTCAGATAGTATAACGGCCATGAAGAAAGTAAAATGGAAGCCTTCAGGTGGAGGAGGGGTGGGCGGATTGAGCCCTGAATAAGAAGAAACCAGCTTTGTAAAGGACTGGGGAAGAACATTCCAGGAGGAGGGAACGGCAGCTGCAAGTGTCTGTTTCTTAGTCTTCTGAAGGAAGAATTGCAGCGAACAGTCTTTGCCCTTGTGGAGCTGCCATCGTGGAGCCTGGATGTCAGTTCATGCCTTCCCCTTGTCTCTGGTCTTATTTTGTAGGTTTGTTTCTGCGTCACATGATCTTGGCCTACAGTAAGCTTTCTTTCAGCCAAGTGTTTAAACTGTACACGGCCCTTCAGCAGTACTTCCAGAATGGTGAGAAGAAGACAGTGGAGGATGCTGATATGGAACTGACCAGTAGAGATGAGGGTGAAAGAAAAATGGAAAAAGAGGAACTTGATGTATCTGTAAGGTAATTTGGGTTTTTCTGACAGGGATCCTTTTCCTGTGAAATAGTATAATTTCAAGTGCAGTAAGTCCTTACTCATTTAGAGTTCATGTGCTGGCTGTGCCCTTTCCTCTCCAGATCTGGGAAGTTAACTGATAAGGGCTGCACGAGTGGGTCCCTTGCCCTCTGACTTCTGATTGGCCAATGAGAGGCGCTGGTGGGAAATCCCCAGGGCCAGGGAGAATGAGGTCGGAGTGTAGATTCATTGGCTCCCTTCCTTGGGGGTCCTGGGGGACTGGCTGTAGGGTCACAGCTTCTGTCAGGTCACCCTCTGGGTACTCCTTCAGGGGGTTTGGTAACTAGGAGCAAATGTTCGCAGGCCCAAGGTGAAAGGTACCCCACTGTTATCAGTCCTGGGGACTGTATTGTCTCTTATGACTTCTCTATCCTTTCCCATGCATTTGTAAATTGATCCTTTTTTAAGCTCTTCGCAGACTACTCAATTTGAATGTGTTCTTTGTTTTCTGCTGGGTCCCTGACTGGCACTGTTGGTTACATGAGTGAAGTAACAGTTGATGAATTCAGTGAAAATTTATTGAATGCCCTCTGAGGTCTAACCTCTAAGGAAGTTGCTGTGAGGAAGTTGCTCACCTAGTTGGTCAAGCCTAAAACCCAGTAGTGTCCTTGATTCCTTCCTGTCCTTCACCCAAGTCCCTCAGCAGGTCCGGTCAGTCCTTCCTTCCTGCTCTGTTTGGAACTTGTTCACTTATCTCATGGCCACTGCTCCCCCTGGAGTCTAAGCACCAGATCTCTACCAAATACACTCACCAAATCTGCAGTAGCCTAGCTTTCTCCTTGACTTAACTCCTGTCTCCCTATGTCTGTTCTTAAGACAGCATCTGGGGAAGCCCCTAAGAATATTAATTAGATCCCAGCACTCTTCCGCCCAAACCTTTGGAACCGAGAGAGAAGTCTGAGCTCACCATGGCCTCAGTGCCTGTATAACCTGGCCCAGTGATCTTCTCTGACCTCTTTCTCTTTACTTCCCCCTTCACTCTCAGCACCGTGACTCCTCTGGCTTTCCTTCAGATTCTTGACTAATCCAATCAGTTTCTGCCTCAGGTTGCCTGGAATGCCTTTCCCTGGCTTTTCACCTCGTGTACTCCGTTTCACCATTTAGATCTCAGCTCAGGTTTCGTCAGACAGGCCTCCCTGACCATGAGGTAGCCCCTATCCCAAATACTTTTTCTTTTTTTTTTTTTTTTTTGAGATGGAGTCTTGCTGTCACCCAGCCTGGAGTGCAATGGTGTAATCTCGGCTCATTGCAACCTCTGCCTCCCGTGTACAAGCAATTCTCCTGACTCTACCTCCAAAGTAGCCGGGATTACAGGTGCCCACCATGACACCTAGCTAATTTTTTTGTGTTTTTAGTAGAGATGGGGTTTTACCATGTTGGCCAGGCTGGTCTCGAACTCCTGACCTCAGGTGATCCACTTGCCTTGGACTCTCAAAGTGCTGGGATTACAGGCTTGAGCCACTGTGCCCGGTCCCAAATACTTTCTATTTCTTTATTCCTCCATACCTCTCATCACTAAGTAACCTTCTTAATTTACTTGCTTGTTTGTTTATCTGTTTCCTCTGCCTTTTCACCCTTGAGAGCTAAGGGCCTTCTCTGTCTTGTTTCATCACCTTTCCCCAGTGCTTAGTAGAGTGCCTGACTCATAGACTGTGTTCTGTAACTGAATGTTGGATGAATTGCATGCGGAGAATCAATATATAGTCCATCACCCATACTGGTAACTGGCCTGGTAACATACTTTGTATTAACTATCCTTTTGCTGTTTCATTTTACCTTCCTCGACTACTGTTATCTGGGATTGCTTCCAAATAAACTACTTGTACTTGCAGGCAAAAGATATGGATATATTTATTCTCTGCTGTCAAAGAGCCTGTGGTCTGGTGAGGAAGACTGACAAGTAAACAGATAACACTGTTTAGAGCTCTGAGGGAAATTAACCTCACCTGCCCTAAGGAGATGGGGACAGGACCCTATCTCTATTAAAAATTTTAAAAATTTAAATTTAAAAAGAACTAAAGGCACAGGTGATAACAACAAAAAACAGACAAACTGAACTTCATAAAATTAAAAAATTTTGTGCATCAAAAGACAATCTAAACAGAG
>CAUYLG010042824.1:0-25586 GCA_963573385.1 Cacajao melanocephalus
GTGTGGCTCCTCCGCCGGGAATCTCCTAGTCTGTGGGCAACAAAAATTCGTCTGAAAGTGCGGCGTCCACTCGCTCTCTGCGCTTTCACTGGGAGCTACAATCCTGAGCTGTTGTTAATCGGCCATCTTGGATCTCTCCTCTACTTAGGTTATTTTTGATAAGCTGTAATGAGCCCTTACAAATACAGGTGGCAGAAACTTTTGTTTTTTTCCCCCAGATTAAGTCACCTAATGGTTTTAAAGCAAGTGTTTCAGAATGAATTTTGTCATGTACAAGCCTCTTATTACTGCATATATATATATATATATATATGTATCTCCACACATATATTTGTGTATGTATAGGCACATATATACATAATTATAAGTGTATATATACACATACTTAGATATGTATATACCTATGCACATACATAGGTATGCATAGGTGTGTATATATGTATGTGTATTTGTATATATGATTATTTGCATGTTTATTTACATATATATTTATATGCATATAGTTATAATTGTATAAACTGTTGTTAATCATAGACCTCAGACATTTTGTATAAAGATTTCAATACAAACCAATAATGTAATAATATCTTGACTGCAGGGCTTGTTAAACTTTGCAACAGAATACTTAGTTAAAAACATTTAAAAAGTTACCCTGAAGATATTAAGCTTCTGTGTTCATTGGATTGCTATAACCCATTTATGAAAGATTAGGCTCATCTGTATCATATTTCCAGCCATTTTTCTTGAACATAACTCATTTTAAAAATTAAATTTTATTTCTAGAATTATTTGTACTAATTAGTAAACTTTCAAGTGCACATTTAAATATCGGTATTTGAAATTTGCCCATAGTTACTTTTGGAATGTAGAAAGGTGATTATGATTATTTTAACATGCTAATTTAACCTCAATTGATGTGTGGATTCTGGACAAGAATACTTAAAAAATGTTAATGAGTACCTAGAAAATAGATAAAAGTTAACTTATGTACAAATATACTGCATTGTCAAACTCAAAGTATATTAAAGTAAATTATAGAAATAACACTCGTTCAAGTTACGATATCTAAGTGTGTAACTTGGTCATAGACGTTTTTCTTACATACAAATGGCAGGATAGATTTTTCTCTTTTATTCTTATTCTTCCTTGTCACTGTGAAAGGTCTGATTATATGAAGATAGACCACAAAATTAGGATCTCTTTTCCTTCTGATTTCATATTTCTTCTTTTTCCTTCTCTCTAATCTTTGCACCAGGCTCCAACTAGAATGAACGAATTAGAATTGAGAAATGAACAATTCACTGAAGAATCTGAAAAATTCAAACTGTGAGGATATGATAGAAAAGCTATACCACCTGTCATAACAGTCATAACTGATCACTTCAAACTATATTCACATTGATAATTCCCACATGCAGAATTCTTTATGTTAGAGTTTGTTATAAGAATCTTTTTAAGACTTTGTGAGACTTGTAAGACTTTTTAAGACACTTTTTAAGACTCCATTGATTTTCTCCTTTGCTTCTTCCTGATGAACACTTTGCTATGGACAGACCCTCAACTAAATTTTGCCCACATCCCTTCCTTTGGCTGTAGTGTCTAGGTTTGCCAACACAATCCCCAGAATTTCCAAGACTGCCCAAGGCATCTGACAGGAACTACAAGGAGTTAAAGTAGAACTACGAAATTAGGGGAAAGAGGTCACAAGAGATCATCACTCTCACTAGTGACCCTGACTGAAATTTGAATAGGATTCCCTATATCAAAATTAGTTTTGATAATTTAATAGATGGACTCACAGGACCCACTGAAAGCTATTATACTCACCGTTTAGTTTATTTCAGGGCAATAATACAAATTAGAACTAGCCAAACTAATAGGCACAGAGTCTTAGAACCTTAGTTAGAAGGTTCCAAAAAAAAGCCTCCATTGTCATCAGGATGCTACCTTCTTGACACCTATGTATGACAATACACATGAAAGATTGCCAACAATGGAAGTTTGCCTGAGCTTCATTGTCCAGAATTTTTATTGGATTTTCATTATGTAAGCCTAATTGATTGATTAATTTTCCACAAGGTTTGAATCAGTCTCCTGCTCTCTGCACCCTCTTCCTGGAGTTCAGGCTAGTATCATGTGGTCCACAAGGTCCACCTTGAGTCTCATGACTATAAACTATCAGGTGTGGCCTGAGAGTTTCATCATAAATTACAAAGACACTCATCAGAGAAGAACTTTCAAGGATTTGGAGATTGCCTTTAAGGATTCTGAGACAAGGCCAGACTTCTCTTTGATCAAGGTCAAATTCTTTACTATACAGTCTAACACACAGCAGGCAAATGATGCTATACTTCCTTTTCCTGGAATGTTCTTTCCATGGTTAGCTTTTTGTATTTATCCTGGATTAAAGTAAGTGTTGTCTTATTACAGAAATCATCCTTGACTTGACTCTTAAAAGATTTCTCTTTCTCAGCACCCTCCATGTATCCTTAAAAAAATTCCCATGAGAAATTGTTTCATGGGCATTACAGTTTGCTAGCTACTTTAAAAGTTAGTTTTCTCCACTAGAATGGAATCCAGAGGAAAAGAATCACATTTGTCTTTTATATTGTTTTATCTTTATAC
Source organism: Cacajao melanocephalus (assembly GCA_963573385.1). Classification (NCBI taxonomy): domain Eukaryota; kingdom Metazoa; phylum Chordata; class Mammalia; order Primates; family Pitheciidae; genus Cacajao; species Cacajao melanocephalus. The sequence goes on from CAUYLG010042824.1 coordinate 2,626, forward strand.
TGTCTGACACATAGTAGGAGTGCAGAAATCTTTGTGAATGGATGACTTGATAGACTATTAACTCTGTGACAACATTCCAGTATCTTTGAAATTAATTAATCTCTAGAATCCTGCTGGGTGTCTGGCATATACAAGGCTTACAATTAGTGTATGTTTAATAACTGAAAATGAGTTAAAGGGCTTTCTATTTTAGATTTGGGCTCAGATATTAAATGATTAAGATGTTACACTCTTTAGAGAGTATGGAGCTATTCATTGTACTGAATTTATATTTTTGACAAGCATATTCTTCTGACTTAAAATCTCAAATTTCCCATGTATTCAGATATAAACTTAATTACATTAAGCAGACAGTGTGTATTGAAAAGAGCAACGAATTTAGAATATGAAGATCTGGACTTCTGTAGTACTGGATATACAATTTTGCAAGTCACCTATACTCTCTGTCAGTTTGTTTTTCATTTTTAAAATAGTAATAACAATAGTTATTTAGGATGAATGCAGAACATTTATGAAAACAACTAGCTAATGTTTGCTATACAGTAGTTTTTAAAAGTTAAAAGAAAAACTCTTTATTTCCTACCCCGGCTAAGCTGCTTTCTTTCTATTTATCACGCTTTAACAAGGATTATTGTTCTTATTGCCTAAAGACAGTTCAAGGGTAAGGGTGCAATTGTAGTGTTGAAAGACTAGTGCAGGTGCAACCATGTCTGATCTGATGTGAGTACCAACACTCTCCCTCCCATGCTGAGAGGAGATTTTGCTAATTGATCACAACACTTTTCCTAGCTTAGCCAAAGGCAAAGTATAGATTAGTATTTAAGCACATGGGCTCTAGTATTAGGCTATCTGAGTTCAAATTAGTGCTATGCAAATAATGCAGACCTTGAGAGCTCACAAGATTAGGGAAAAGCATCATCATTATCATCATAATCTTATATTTGAGATAAAATTTGCCTTGGTTGAAATGATTTGTGTACCTTGGCGTGGAATGTAACATCTTCACTCAGTTTTCTCATATAATAATAGTTCCTAGTTTATGGGATTACACAAATATGTAATATATATATAAAAATATATAACACATATTAAATGTATGTGTGCATATGTAAATATTTTATATATACATACACACACACATATATAGGAACAATGTCTGTATGTAGTTGTACTTCCCTTTGTTTTTCAGAGAACTTCTCAGAATCCCATTCAACTAGGCATTCTGGGCAGGCACTTCATTTAAGATGAATTTGCCATTCTTGAACTACAAGTTTTAACCATGTTAACATACAGTTAAGCCCTTTCTCCTTAATGCACAAATGGATGCATGATGTTAGTTAGGTAGGCCACCTAGGAACTCATATGCTCACAAGCTTCATTCCCCACAGATGAGACAGACATTCCTGGGATACTGATGCCAGCAAATTTAGCCAATTATATTTTAGCCACCTATTAAACTCCTTGGAAACATGATTTTATTTTAACTCAGTATGAAGATTATGCAAAATGGATCACACGTTTGAAGAAAATTATTCCTTCATGTGCTATTCGTGTACATGAAATAGTACATGAAGCTGAAGTCAGTGAAAGATAATATAGAAAGGACAAATTTGGTCTCCAGTCCCACAGTATGTCTTTGAATAACAATTTTTTTTTTAAATGCACAAACACATGGTATTGAAACACTTGAGATGGGAAAGTCAAAACTGTCTTGAAGTGAAGATAATATTGTGAAACAAACTCACTGCAGGGCTTCATGAGTTTAAAATTATCAAATAATAACTTGTTGCTTGCATGGAATGACTTAACAAAAAATTTCAGAGTTGAAGCATTTAATTCTTGATAAAGAGTTCTGCACAGCAGCCTTTCACATATTACTATAGAGAGATGGTCATTGTTATATAAATTTGCAAAACATTGAATTGCTAGCAGGTCTGTCAACACATATTTATTGAAGGCTTCTTATGTGGCAAGCATTGCTCCAGGAACTAGAAGTAAATGGATACACACACAGATGTGGATTTACTCATATAGTGGAAGGAGCAGACAGCAATTAATTGTGGGGTTAAGTTTAATGGAAATATAAGCGACAAGGGAGAAGGAAGCAAGAACAAGTCTTAACCTACCCACAGAGGATTTTTTTAAGAGGATTATATTTAAGAAAAGACATTAAGTATGGGTGGATTTAGCTAAGATAAACAAAGGAGGGAGTGGCACTTTAAATAGAAATGACAGTATAGTCAAAAGCCCTGAGGTGGGCCAGAGCATGCCCTGTCAAAGGAACTGAGCAATGTACAGTATGACCCATGTAGTAAAAACCAGGTTATGCAACGACAGGATGGTAAGTGGTAGAGGTAACAAAATACACAGAGCTTTATAGCCCATGTTTCAGTTTCAAGTCTTCATTGCATAAATATGTTGTAAAATAACTTATTACTTAAAAGCTAATACCAGGAATCCTAGTAGGCACAAAGATGTTCTTGTTTGAAATAAATATGCAAAATAAAACTTTTAAAAGTTCTTGGGGTAGAAAGCAAGTCTCCCTACTGCTCCTAAGAGTTAAGTGTTGTGGGGCTTATGCTTAAGAACAAGAGGAGCCTAACAGCTGCATGTCCCAGATCGAGAGTACCAATGGACACCTACATACCATCTTATGTCTAAATATTTTAAATAGTAGAGTGGTGATGTCAACAAGATAGTGTAGTAGGACTTTCCAATGCTCATTCCCTTAGATAAATATATCCATATTTCGAGTTTGAGCACCTGCGTGGATTATGAGGTCATTTACTAAAAGAGGACACTGAATACATGGATGTTAGGAAATAGTCCATGACTTTACAGCTTGTGGTACCTGGAGGACAGCACTGAAATCAAGTAAACAAAGATAAAAAGTGCTCATAGGCCCAGTTTCAGTCAGAGCAATGTTGGGAAAGTGGAAGGGATGAATTTTAGATTATCATGTGAATGGCTAGCCATTAAAAAAAAATGATTATTGTCAGCAAGTGAATATTTTAATGTTTCTACATAGGGTTGTCTGAGAAAATGTTGCCTACACCTGGGTTAAAGGAAGAGCCTTGGAAGTTAAGGGGTGGTTGAAAAGCTAGACACCTCAGAGAGCAATTTCCCTAGTGTTTACATTTCAAAGGGAAGTGAAACTTGGAGTCCAGCAGCCATTCATTTACACTGCAATGGAATGCAAATTACTAGAGAAGAAAGGTTTTACTTCCTCTCTCAAGAGAAGAGGGGCAGCATGTAACCTGCATAAACACCAGAATTTAATTTCAGGGTATTTCTCCTGCAGAACAGACCCCTGTATGTGCAGGCCTGACTCGGGCACTCATTTTTTCACCTGGGGAGCACCAAGCATTGGAAAGTAACGTGGTGGCTATCAGTTATAGTAACTCTGACCTATATCCCACAAACCTCCTGCTCACTTTCAGCATAAAAATGATGCTATTTTATGATTTAATGATTTAATTAAATGATTATTGAGTGCTTATATTTCAGCATAAATACACGCATTAAAAACGTATCAGTTGATTCTCCATGACTTTTTTCTTGCAATATATCCTCATATGTCTGTGCTTGGAAAGGTAGGGGACGTGGGTAACAGGCTGACAACTTGAACTACCTTGTAATGATTAACAATGCAATAATTACTAACTTTTATCGAGCAAAACGACTTTGTGTTTCTTGATTCATTAATTCAATCAATAGAACAGGCATGTGAAGTAGATGTGTTTCATCCTTCTGTTATGAAAGAAGTAGACTCCTATAGGTCACAAAGTTTACCTGCCTGACGGAGTCAAGGATAAAGTCTGTGTCTGACTCTTAAGCTCTCTTAAGCAGCATAGTATATTGTCTCTCGGGTAAAAAGACTGTATAAACAGAAACTGGAATTTATAGAATTCACACCAACTTCAGATACTACTGCTGTGACAGAGTTTGTTAAAAATTAAGAGATTATTGCTTCGTTGAAATCTAGAATACACAAGTAAATGTAGCTGCTTAATAACGAAGGAAAAAGACACTCTACTGATGTCTCCTTCCCACCAGTGAAAAAGTTGCTTCTCTGCTTCATCCTCTAGATTTGTACCTAGCCATATGAAGTGATTCCTTATGCATTATTTTTCTGAAGGATTACTTGTACCAGCTATTGAAGATGTTCTGCTCACAATGCTGCTTCACAGTGTCACCTGACTGCCAGGTGCATACCTAGCTGGGCAACTGATTATGCCAGTGTTTGTACAGACTTTTATTCTCTGACATTATATCACTCAATACTTGAAAAAGAATTTGAAATGTACGTATGTTTATATATTTGTAACTATATCTCCATCTTATATATAAGAAATGTGTGTGTGTATATATAAAGTCCACTTCGCATATTTATCTGTTAATCTTTAATACTACTTCTGTGCTGCTCCTGGGTCCAGTGAGCTGGACATTTCAATTCCTCAAAGCACCCCAAAGCTACTAGAACAGGTAAGCCAGGATATTAATTAAGTTTACCTCAAGGCCACGCTCTTGATAGGCCAAAAAAGGTTACCATTAGCTCCACTATCTTGCCTTTCATTTTCCACTTGAAATTATACTGAGTAATATTGCTCAATAGAGTTTGACAGATAAAGTTATATGATATGTATATCCCAATTAATTCTATGTGCATGTTATAATAGGTATTGAATAATAGAAATCTCCTCCCATTATTAAATCAATTCCATGTTGCTTCAAGCAATTTAAAGTTCCATAAAGTAGAGATGCCCACGTAGAATTCCTGTATTTTTTTTTTGCAGTAGATAGTCAAAATGCTAATAATGAAGCCCCAATAAAATAAGCCCAATAGATAATCCCTTCTACTCTGTTTTCCTAGAAAAGTTAAAGTCATCAAATCTTTCCTTTCTTTTTCCTTCTTCCTCACATTGAAGATAACTGGACAGGCCTTATTCTAGGAATATCCCTAACTGTCTTTCTCCCTGGACTTGAAATACCATGTATAGGCTCTTCAGTGTTTATTTAATTCATTACTTTCCAGAGTGGATGTGTTCTATGTTTTCAAAGTTCTAAAATTTAGAAAACAAAAATAAATCTCTGGGAACAAATGTTATCAATTAAGGGTGATACAATATGATAACATCCCCAAGCAAAACATTCATGTAACCCTAGACAGATCACAATTTTATGCTGACTAACGTTTTTAACTACTAGGAAACATCTGCCCAGAGATTAGTGTATTTGGAGAAAAGGGCTCATAGAGAAAGCAGAAAAGAGAAAAACAAAAATCTTAGTTTCAGGCTGGCTATCCTGAAAAGTCTATCCATGCCAGTGAGATAGCTATTTGCACACCAAAGTTTTGTGCTCTCCCTCAATGATAAAGAGCTGTTGCTGGGATAAAAAGATGCTCAGCCAAGGACTATGTTTCTCAGTTCCTCCAGCATTCAACTTGGCTAATGCAATGAACGTTTTGGTCAGAAGTGGTGCATGCCTCTGCTTAGCTTGTCCTATAAAAGCTTCCTGTACAGTCCTTCACTCTCCCTCTTTCCGTATTCACTAACTGAATGGAGAAGATTCTGGGGCTTGATAGGTGAGAAAGGTCACAAGTAGAAGAAACACTGCCCTGGGTGAGTCAGCGAGTAAGTGGTAAGTGAATGTGAAGGCCAAGGACATTACTGTACGCTACTGCAGACTTTATAAACACTGTATACTCAGGCTACACTAAATGAATTTTTCTGTATTTGTTTTTATTTACTTTTATTCTTTGAGACAGCATCTTGCTGTTGCCCAGGTGGAGTGCAGTGACACAATTATGGTTCACTGTAGCCTCAACCTCCTAGAATCAAGTGATCATCCCATCTCAGCCTACCAAGTAGCTGGGAACACAGGTGCATCCCAGCACGCTTGGCTAATTTTTAAATATTTTTGTAGAAATGAGATCTTCCATGTTGCAAAGGCTGGTCTTGAATTCCTGCACTCAAGCAATCCTCACACCATAGTCCCTCAAAGTGCTGGGATTACAGGCATGAGCCTCTGCACTGGGCCTTAAAAAGTTTTCTTTCTTCAATAATAAATTAATTTTAGCTTACTGTACCTTTTTTACTTTATAAGTTTTATAAACTCTCCAGCATTCCTCTACCCCATTCTTCAAGTCTATTACATTAAAAAATAATAACTTGTTTCTAAAATTGATCTTGTTCTTAGGGCTAATACTTCTGATCAGTTTCTTTTTTCTGTTTTCTCTTTTGAGAGCATATCTTTGTTTTGCTTAGGTATATCGCAATATTTTGCCTGTATGATTATGTTTAGCAAGAAATATAATATTTGTGGCTCTGAGTCTGAAAAAAAGTTCAACTTTCAAAAACTCTATTCTCCAAGTAATTCTCCCTTGAAGGCCAATTTCACATCTATGCTGGCCAAGTGCTCCAGCTCCCATGCTTCTGTGAGACCCACTTTCAGTGGGTTTCATCTTCCCTATAGACTTTAGCCCTATGTATTTGCCTGGCATATTTTTCCTTCCCTTGGGCCGTTCTGGTTTCTCATTTAAAAAAAAATCTTATGTCACCTTGAAATTCACTGAAAAATGGCTGAATTCTCCATTTGTGAGCCTCTTTTATCAAAGCTCTCAATTCTTGTGGTTAACAACACCTCTGTACATTTTCACATTTTCATCTTCATTCACTTTAAAATACTTGGCTGTGACACATGTACACACACACAAACATATACACACAAACCCTCATGCAAAAAGTAAATTAATCAAATATATAATTTTAGATCAATGTTTTTCTAAAAATGACACACGGGTTACCTGTATTAAAATGACCAAGAATGCTTATTTAAAATATGGATTTCTGAGCCCCTCCCAAGACTGATTAAATCAGAATTTCAGGTGCCTCCAAAACTACAATTTTTTTTTCTTTTCATTTTTTAAATTATATTTTAAGTTCTGGGGTACATGTGAAGATGGTGCAAAACAATAATATAAAAACAGATATTCCAGCAATTTTTATGAGTTCTATAATTAAGAAACTACTGTTTTTATGTATTTAGTTACTTTAATATTAAGGGAGTTGTATTTATGGAAAGAAGTTTTTATTTTAATTTCTCTGTCTGTGTATATAGAAACATTCTGTTGAATAAACATAAATTTATACAAGCAGACATATGAACATAACTTTTATGCTTTTGGTAGTTATTAAAATATGCTGTTTTCATCATGCATTCTAGTAATAAGCTTCATGCATTAATATTCAGAGAGTAACTGACAGAAACACTTTTGTTCTGTACTCTAAAATTATTATCTTTAGTGTTTGAGAACAGATTCATTTAACAGCTGTTAAAGAGTGAGAAAATATACAGCTTTAACCTACATTGAGAGGTTAAAAATAGAAATTCCAGCAAATATATTTAAATATATGTATCACCAGACACATATTTCAGGCAAACCCCTCCCTCCTTCCTTTAAAAAATATAGGAGAGAAACTATTGCATGCAATTCAATGTTTTAGTTTTGATTTTTAAAGACCATTTACTTCCTTTACTTTCCTACGTGTCGAAAGTTGATTAATATTTATATGAATTTCGCAGTAGAGCTCTTCCTCCACATATATTTCTCTTTTCAATTATAATTTAGTGGTCTCACCCGCATTCTGCACTTTTCTCTGAAAGCTGCGACGGTGCAGAGCAGTTACCTAGTAGGATAAGACAATGTGGATAGAAGGGAATTTCCCCCACTATACTGAGCATAATATGGACATTCAGAACCAGGATGAATCCCATCAGGAGAAGGTAGCTCCTCAAGTTTTTATGTGGTGGGGATAGTAGGAAACTTGCCCAACTACCTAATAAGAACTATTCCAAGTTATTTTATTTTAGGTAGTGGCTGGTAATGAGGACCACACTCTTTCAGGTTGGACCTCTTGCCTTGTTCATATTCACATACGCCACCACCATCCACACATGTAGACCTGAGTACTAGGCAAGAAGGGCACTACCACAATCTTTCCATAGCAGGTTGTGCATGTTCATAGCAGGTTGGGCAGAGAATAGCAAGGATAAGATTTTTCTCTGTGACCATAGAGACTCCAAATAGGCTACTCTAGTCTGAGGTGAGAAAACATTTTTTTCAGGAGTGTTCTCCAGCACTCAGTATTATTAGAGACACTGTGCTGGAAGGTGGGATTCTTAATATTAAGATGTTTAATATGCTTTTTATTATAATACATAAGCCTCAAAGGAATCTCAGCCCTTGTCTTTGAGAAGCTAACAGGTCATACTTCTGGATTTTATAAGCCATCACAGATATGATCCTCCAGTCCACTCACCATCACTTCATCCTTTCCAGTTGATAATGCTACTTAAAATCCAAACCCGCACTTGCATCATCATACCAAAACAGTTTATATTTCGGAGTCTAGACATTTGTATTATTTTCCCAAGAAATTGATGGCGACAAAGAAAGATGAGTCTTAAAAATCTAGCAAACCAGGCCCAGGAAAAATTGTAGGCATGTTATTAGCGTCAACACTCTGCTCTGGCCCTTTTCTAGACAGTATTTTTATTTGTTTGATTGTTCGTTTGAAAATAATGCAATTCTCCATTCTGTTTAATGTCAAACTGACCATCTTCCACAGAAGTCAGACCTTGCCTCTATTTCCTGAGGGGCATGGGATCAGCAAGAGAGGACAGGATTTAGTGGAGTTGGTCTTAATTAAACTTGCACAATACAGTACTAGAAAAACATGCTATTTTTTCTTATCACCATTACTTAGATAAGAATTTTAATATTAAGCACAGAATCAGATATAACTTCTTATCTATGTAATTAAATGTGACATTAACATTTGAGATAAATGTAAGGTCATATTTTTAGCATTTTTTTAAAGTGAAGAAATGGCTGATAAAAAAGATAAGCTTTACGAGTATCAAGTAGGTCATAATAAAATTCTGGAATAGACAGACTACTTAACATTTTCTTTTAAAATCTTTCTTTCATAAGGGAATCCACAGTTTTTTTCAATTCCTAGTTTTGTTGTTGCTTCTTAGCATTATTAAATATTTCAATGCAGTAAACTCTTCTACAATTACACAAACTCTATACAATGAGATTTGCAAAAGGTATGCAAAGACTTGCTTTCAGTCATAAGAAAGTCAACCACTGTGTGAAATAAGGATTAGAAACTAGATTTTGTGATATATTTGTACAGGACATTTATTTCCTAGCAGGGCATCTTTTTATTTATCTTATCTTTCAAAATATGAGGTATTTTTCACCATTAGTAGAAAAAAATTTAAAAAGATCATTATATGAGAGGAAAATGTTATCAATGTGATAGTTAAGAGATTTTAATGGCAAACACAGATTTTAAAGGGTGACATAGATTTACTTCATACAACTATATACAACTGCAAATGTAGTTAGCATTTGTTTACCTATTGCTGTATAACAAATCACCACCCAAATCTCAGTTGCTTTTATTTCTCACAATAGGTGGGTTGGGCTCAGATCTCTCATATAGCTGCAGTAAGATGGTAGCTGCAGCAAGAGTCATCTTAAAAAACTAATGAGGGGCTGGATGCAGTGGCTCATGCCTGTAATCTTAGCACTTTGGGAGGCTGAGGAGGGCTGATCACTTGAGTTAGGAGTTCGAGACCAGCCTGGCCAATATGGTGGAAATCCATTTTTATTAAAAATACAAAAATTAGCTAGGGTGTTGGCAAGCATCTGTAATCCCAGTTACTTGGGAGGCTGAGGCAGGAGAATTTTTTCAACCTGGGAGGCAGAGGTTGCAGTGAGCCAAGATCCATGGCAGCACTGCACTCCAGCCTGGGCAATAAAGTGAGACTCTGTCTCAAAAACAAACAAAACAAAATAAAACAAAACACCAAACACCAAGTTAAGGTGGATATTCCTGATGGTATCTTCGTTCTCAAGACTCGTCCTCAACTGATACAGCTGCAAGAGCTGGAAGTTAGCTGACTGTCTTTTGATTTACATGTTGTGAAGAGGTCCAAGCCTTCAACATGATAAGCTTGGACCTCTTCACAACATGGTAGTCTAATCGTAGGCAGTAAAACTACTTACATGGTGGCTGACTTCCACAGAGCAAGTGTTTCCATATACCCAGATGGAAGCTATGATTTCTTATTATCTGACCTTGGAAGTCACACATCATTGTTCCTGTCACTTTCTACTGATTAAGAACTATTAAAAGCAGGTGATGGGAAGATGTAGTTCATGAGTGGGTGTGTATCTTTGGAGAGGTAGTAAAGATGATACTCAAGGGTAAGAACAATGAAGTTTCAGCAAAAAGCCTCATATATTTCATATCAATTGATTATTGATTCTTAGAACAGGGAAAGACCTTAAGTATCTTGGAAAATATCTAATTTGCCTGCAAAACTGATGTTCAGAGAAGCACTTGGTGTTTATAGAAAGAAAAATCAGATGTCTTGATATTTTTAGGCTATTAGGAAGTCATAATATTTTATGTTAATTTAAATAAAAACTGAGATGTAGAAAAAAATATATCTCATCTAAAACAAAATAGACAAGAACGAAATATATAAAAATTTACTTCAAGGCTACAGTAATCAAAACAGCATGGTATTGGTACCAAAACAGAAATGTAGACCAATGGAACAGAACAGAGGCCTCGAAGGCAACACCACACAACTACAACCATCTGATCTTTGACAAACCTGACAGAAACAAGCAATGGGGAAAGGAGTCCCTGCTTAATAAATGGTGTTGGCAAAACTGGCTAGCCATGTGCAGAAAGCAGAAACTGGACCCCTTCCTGACACCTTACACTAAAATTAACTCAGATGGATTAAAGACTTAAACATAAGACCTAACACCATAAAAACCCAAGATGAAAACCTACGCACAACCATTCGGCACACAGGCATAGGCAAGGACTTAATGACTAAAACACCAAAAGCATTGGCAACACAAGCCAAAAGAGACAAATGGGATCTAATTAAACTCCAGAGCTTCTGCACAGCAAAGGAAACAATCATTAGAGTGAACCAGCAACCAACAGAATGGAAAAAAAATGTTTGCAATCTACCCATCTGGCAAAGGACTTAAATCCAAAACCTACCAAGAACTAAAACAGATTTACAAGAAAAAAACAAACCCATTCAAAAGTGGGCAAAGGATATGAACAGACACTTTTCAAAAGAAGCCATGTATGAGGCCAAAAAACATATGAACCCATCATCACTGTTCATTAGAGAAATGCAAATCAAAACCACATTGAGATACCATCTTACGCCAGTTAGAATGGCGATCATTAAAAAATCTGGAGACAACAGATGCTGGTGAGGATGCGGAGAAATAGGAACACTTTTACACTGTTGATGTGATTGTAAATTAGTTCAACCATTGTGGAAGACAGTGTGACGCTTCCTCAAGGATCTAGATACAAATTCCATTTTACCCAGCAATCCCATTACTGGGTGTATATCCAAAGGAATATAAATCATTCTATTATAAACACACATGCACACAAGTTCACTGCAGCACTGTTTACAGTAATAGCAGTTAGTGTGAAAACAAGCAAAATAACTTTCAACCCCAACTAATGTCTGAGAACTCTTGCAGATGTAGAGTGTCATTACCTATTTAACTTGACCCATCAGCATCTCTCAAATCTATTCACGCACCCTGATTACTAGCAAACATGACTATCTAGCAGAGAGAGGTATAAAAAAGATTCTCTCCCAAAGTGGGTACTCCCACCAGGCGTTATAGGCAGGAAGAGACTAGGGAATAATGCATCTTGAAGGATGAGGGCTTCAGGATGTCTTCCTCTGGGTAGTCACTAAAGTAAGTAAATGTAATAATGGGAGCCAACCTAGTTCAGATGAATGAAGTTAGTCTAGGGACTGTGCATCCCCACACCCCTGGCGTTCAGACCACTGCATCTGTCAGTGACCAAAGGGAGGTAAGAAGTAAGACCCTCTTTCTAATAGCACAATAGGGTGACTATAGTCAATAACAACTTAATTGTACATTTTTGTAAGTAAAAGGATAAATGCTTGAGGGGATGGATATTCCCTTCCCAGGATGTGCTTGTTTCACATTGCATGCCGGTATCAAAACATCTCATGTATCCCCCCAAAATTTAAAAAGTGGCTAAGGTTAATCCAGTTCACATACACATTGAAAAATCTATGTCTAAATAGAGTATTAGACAGATCAACAAAACAGAAAATTAACAAAGATATCCAGGAATGGAACTCAGATCTGCACCAAGTGGACCTAATAGACATCTACAGAACTCTCCACCCCAAACCCACAGAATACACATTCTTCTCAGCACCGCATCACACTTACTCTAAAATTGACCACACAATTGGAAGTAAATCACTCCTCAGCAAAAGCCAAAGAATGGAAATCATAACAACCAGTCTGTCGGACCACAGTGCAATCAAATTAGAACTCAGGATTAAGAAACTCACTCAAAACTGCACAAATACATGGAAACTGAACAACCTGCTCCTGAATGACTACTGGATAAATAATGAAATGAAGGCAGAAATAAAGATCTTCTCATTTGAAGAGGAATGAACATATAAAACCCAATAAAGGGCATCTGAAACAAAAATTCTATAACACAAGAAAAAGATATTATCTTCAGAACTAAAAGGAGAAAGCTTATCTATGAAAACAGCATCCTAAATAAATCAAGACTTAAAAAAATAGAGCCATTAAATGTACAAAAGAAAATTTCTTGAGCTAAAAGTTTTACATTTCTGGAAGAATTCAATTTCAGAAAAACTAGAATTGCATAAACTATACCAGCTACATCTTGGATGAAATGTTTACATTTCACAGATAAAGGGCAAAATGTTTTATAACTATACAGTAAATATTCAAGAAGAAAAGGACGAGGATTCTGACAGCCCTGTATTTTTCCTCATAAAATTCAGGAGGAAATGACCCAATACCTTGTTATGAGAGAGACGCTATATGATCATAGCATTTTAATATAGCCAGTTTTTCCTTGTGTGTAAATAAAGTCATTTTCAACAACTCAAGAGCCCAGAAAAAAATACCTATTTCAGCCCAAAGAGCCTAAGACGGAGATGCTGGGTTGTAGGAACCATGGCAGTGGGCGATGGTATTGATCTATACCTGACTGCTACACAAAAGTATTTTTTCTTCTTACATGACAGCTACAGAGGGAAGTTACTGTATTTGCAGGGAAATTATGGATTCAAAGAGATTCAAATTCCTTGAGTAGATGCTTATAGAGTCTAAAACTTGCTTTATGGCAGCTCAGAGATGCTCATGACAGTTCTTTAATTATAAAAGTCTTGGGAGTTTGGGGATGTGGGTAGTGGCAATGGCAAAAGTTCTATGCAACATGGTGTTAAAATAGAGTAAGACACTAGCAATAATAAGAGAAATATGAAAAGACAGCTTTTCAATTATAGACAGTCTAAAAAATTAGGTCCACAGTTGACCTGAGGTATTGATACTATGTAAAGTTTCATAAAAGGAAAGACAATATTAGACACAAGGAAAGTAGTGTGACCATCAACAACCTCTTTCCACCAAGTCCCTCTGGGGAACTACTTGTGCTATTAATTAAAGTAGCTGAGGCACCAGGAAATTGGACTGAAGTTCTTACTTTTTCTTCAAGTACTTCTGATGTTGCAATGCGTAATTGTTTCTCCAACCAAAGTATAAACTCCATAAAGGAAACATCTTTGCCCTGGTCACAAATGTTTAATTACTACCTGTAACAGTTCCTAGTACATAGTAAGTACTAGATAAATATTTGCTAAATACACATAGTTACAAAATTAGAAAAGTTAGGAGTGTTATTTAAAAAGATAAATTTTAAATTAAACACGATAAACTGAGGTTATAAGCCTGGCATTTTATCATGTTTTATATCTCCATTTTGATTTGTAGCTTTTTAAAAAGGAAGATATTATAGAAATAGCCCCAAGAGTTATCTTCCTCCATTATGATGAATTCAGAAACTATTACACTTGAACGTTTTTATACTTGTGTTTATGGAACCATAGTTATGATAAAACTGTTAATGTTTTTAAGACCTATTATTAATGAATATTATTGTACACTGTTTTATTTCACTAGGTATTGTTTCTGAGGTTTACGTTAAATAAACTACTGTTTAGTATACCATTCATGAATATTTTATGATTATGAATTCTTCTGTTAATGAATATTTAATAAATATAGCAACACAATTTTAATAGACATTTTTGAATATGTCACCTGTTGGGATTCTGATCATTGTATTTAATTTATAGATTAATTTGGAAATTGGCACCTTGACATTTCTTTACAATTATTCACCTTTATCTAAAGTGACATGAAGAGCATGAAATTAGGACCCCACTGAACGAATTCATACAACTGCAAAAATCGTTAAGTGGAATACTGATAAAGTGCAAGCCTTTGACCAAGGTTGGTTTAAACTCTTACCCTAATAAATATCTCAAATTATAATAAAGCATTTGATACTGCTCATTCATGTTCAAAATTGAGATTATTCACATTTGGAGGGTAACTTTTAAATGCATTTTTTTCAGAAATGTCCATTTCTTTTGCAACAACAACCAATTTCATATCCACATGTAAATCATTAAAAAATTGCCCTTTAGAGCAAATGTAATAAGACGATGCAAAATTAGAATAAATGAACTGGTGTGAAAATATATATAAAGGCAATAATATAAGATAATATAATTCTTGCAAATAGCAACATTTTTTGTGACAATGTGCTTAGATTAAATGGAAAAACTAACAAGAGTTTCTGTAAGTCACAAAAAGAGACAATGAAATATGGTTTAGACATAAAACCATAATTAAGAAAGAAACCTGGGTACCATTAAAACAGAATACCTCATGGATGTCACTTATTTCTATGTTTAGTTGTTGGTTTATTGAGTTCTAATCAGAATTTCCCCCCAAAAATCCAACGCTCATTTAGAAATACAATTACAATAAGAACTTCTTAAAGACAAAAACGTTATTTCTATAAAATATTGATGCATTTTGTTAAGCAACAATGATTACATTAGTCTAATCCTGGACTTGAACAGCCAGACAGACTAGCCCAAGTGGCACAGAAATCCGGTATGTTTAAGATAGTAGTGGCAAAAATGTCAGTGAGAAAGACAATATAGATGAATCATTTGATATCTGTATGTGGAAAATCTTTTGGAACTTGAAATCAAATCCCAAACTTAAAAAGAAAACGTTTGCAAAAGATGTTACAGATAGACGGTTTCTATCCTTAATGTATACAGAAGTCCTGTAAATAAACTCTAAGTCGCCAGAAGACATTTAACTGATTAATTAATGTGTAACATTTAAATAAGGTATCTAGTATTGCCTATCACATTAGCATATACAACCACCTAATGCTAGAGATTTTGTGAAAAATATAACTACTCAAGTCCATTATTGATGGGAAGATCCAGTGATATCTGTTTTTCCAGGTCCTTGGTATTTGCCATGTCTTTGGCCTGCATGTGGCCAATTACTTTCTCGCAGTCCCTTTCTCCTGGTCTCCCCTAACTGCTTCCTTCTCTGCATTACTTATTGTTGCTTCCTTTGTCTCTTCTTTTAGCTTTTTGTGACGTGCCATCCATGAATGTGAACTCTTGGCTTTCCACTCTCCTTCCGCTATTCTCAAACTTTTTAATCTTTTAAATATTTGCATTGTTAGTACCTACCCTGATCTTTCAATAGCCTTAAGATTATCTTTGCAAGTTTTCATCTTAGCGGAACCTCAAAGTTAATTTTTCATATCCTCAAAATACCTCCAAGTGCTTACCTTCCCTCTTTTCAACCTCGGTAACATTTTCCTACTGTTCAAGCTCAAATCTTTGGCATTGCCATGAGATTTATCTTACTTTTACTTGTTGACCCTAAGCAGTAACTAAATCATGTCCATTGTTCTAGACTTCATTTTATTTAATGTAGCAGGACTAAGGTTCCCAGTATACACATTGCTTCCTGTTAACTCCTCCTTCTAAACCTGAGGGCTCTTGCTGACCTGAGTAGAAATTTTAAATTTAATTATAAGCTTTAGAAATTGTTCTCCTACCAGTTACAACTAAATTTACCTCTTACCACACTCAACAATATCCCTTTTTACAAGCCTTCTTTCCACATATGCAAATACGATTACACTTTCAAGCTCTGCCATCTCTGCATAGCTTCCCCAGTCACTCCAAGCAACACTACTGCCGGCCACTTGTAGCTACTCTATTCTCTCCATACCACTCATTTTGTCACTTAATATGCCACCTCATTGTGTATTCCTGTGATTTTCTACTGATCAAACCTATTACATCACGAAGTTACGCCAGGAGTGAAATAGTTTAAAAACAAATCATTCATGCACACCTATGTTCATTGCGGCACTGTTTACAATACCAAGGACCTGGAACCAACTCAAATGCCCATCAGTGATTGATAGACTGGACAAAGAAAACGTGGTACATATACACCATGGAATACTATGCAGCCATAAAAAAAACGAGTTCACGTCCTTTGCAAGGACATGGATGAACGTAGAAACCATCATTCTCAGCAAACTGACACAGGAACAGAAATCCAAACACCGTGTCTTTTCACTAATACGCAGGTGATGAACAATGAAAACACGTGTGCACAGTGAAGGGAACAACACTCACAGGGCTAGGGGAGGGATAACACCGGGAGAAATGCCTGATGTAGGTGATGGGGCAGTGGTGGGGGGAATCGAGACAGCAAACCACCATGGCATGTATGTACCTATGCAATCATCCTGCAGGATATGCATGTGTACCCCAGAGTCCAAAGTACAATTTTTTTAAAAAGTATAGTATAAAATTTTTAATAATACTATTGGTCAAATTGAGAGAATGACTGATGCAAAAACTGGTCACTGAAATGCCAAGTTTGGAGATGAAACCTAATCGTGACGCAGTATATGTAGAAAGTATGTGATGGCCTCCAGGCCATATACTGCCTGGGTTTGAATCCAGGCTTCGCTGCATATCTACTAGGTGACCTTGAGCAACTTACTTAATCTCAATTCCCACATCTGTAAAATAGGAGAAATAGTACTTACCAAATTCAATTTTTGTAAAGATTAAATGAATTATAAGTTGCTATTATTTTGGTGTTTTTTAAAAAATATTGAACTATTCACTCTCTTTTACCTAGCAATTTTCTATAAACCTGTCTTACAGAAACACTTGCACAAATACACAAAGCCACATATGACTAACATTTTTAGAGGTGGGTGGATTACCTGAGGTCAAGAGTTCAAGACCAGCCTGGCCAACACTGTGACACCCCACCTCTACTAAAAATACAAAAAACTAGCTGGGTGTGTGGCGCATGCCTGTAATTTCAGCTACTAGGGAGGCAGAGTCAGGAGAGTGGCTTGAACCTGGGAGGTGGAGGCTGCAGCGAGCCGACATCACACTACTGCCCTCCAGCCAGGGCGACAGAGCCAGACTCCATCTCAAAAAAACTAAAGACAACCTGTAAAAGTAGTAAAATACTGACTACATCGTCATATATCATACAAAATACTGTGAATTCATACTCTTTTAGTGTGAATTCACACTGAAGAATGAAGGAACTCTTTTGTATATATCATATAAAGAGCTATTTAAATATACTGCAGTATGCAATGATAAACTTTGGCTGTGTCCCCATCCAAATCTCATCTTGAATTGTAGTTCCCATAATCTCCCCATGTCATGGGAGGGACCTGGTAGGAGGTAATTGAATCATGGGGCAATCAGTTACCTCCATGCTTTTCTCACGGCAGTGTGTTATCACGATATCTGACGGTTTTATAAGGGGCTTTTCCCCCTTTGCTCAACACTTCTCTTTCCTGTCATCATATGAAGGACATGTTTGCTTCCTATTCTGCCACGATTATAAATTTCCTGAGGCTTCCCCAGCCATGCTGAACAATTAAAGATTGTTCCTTTATAAATTACCCAGTCTCGGATATGTCCTTATTAGCAGTCTGAGAATGGACTAATACATGCATGTTACCCGATTTTAGGGGGAAGAAAGAAGTACTATACACGTATGATAGAAGGTCTGGGAGAATAAACTTAATGCACACAGAGATGCCGTTGGCAGACTGTATTAGTTTTGCTGTCATACACTGTCGTGTTATCTGAATTGTTTCTAAGAAACATCTAGCACTTGTTAATTAAAATGTTCAAACATACAAAAAAGAACCAGAAAATCAGGGCAAGAAAATACAGATGGCAAGTTCAGTTCATTAATTTAAAATCCTGTGCTTTCCCTATCTGGTGAATACATACATCACTGATGTGGCTCAGTCATTTTGACCAGGATATTATCCACACCCCCCAAGCAACTATCATAAACAAATTGCCGACTTTGTGAGCATGTGAGCGAGTAACTGAACAGTGTTGAGAGGAAAATTGGTAAAGTTCATTGATGGGTAGATGGAGCAGTGTCCACAGTGATCCAATAATTGGTACCTGGGTGACAGCAGAGGACAGAACTCACTTCATTCCAGTAATCAATCAAGAATGCTCACCCAGCAGAATACTCAAGCAGCAACAGTAAAAAAGCCATTAAAAAAATGAAAAGAAATCAGCTTCCTTATGGACAACAATGCAAACACATCTAAGACATGACCACAATTATCAGCAGTAGTTCCCAGGGTTCAGATCATTTGGCTGAGAACTCATTTAAAACAAGAGACTTCATTGTGAGAGAGGAAAAAAAAAAGGGCCCCAGAAACATTAGAAGCTAAGATTGAAACAGTAAAATGTAACCATCACTTTGAAGCAGCCACTCTGTAGGAAGCAGGCACACACAAATTAACTATTCTATAGAAAAGGCAACAGGGCTTGGTAATGTACTGATCTGAACTTTTAAATCAAGACTTGGTCTAGTCTGACATAATTCAGCAAGGACAACATAGCAAGATAAGGAACTGTAATGAACAGAATGAATAAATTGGTCAGAAGAGAAATAGAGAATATATATGGTTTCATTTCTTAGCAGATACAGTAACCAAAGGATGTAATACAATAAAGCCTGTTTCCTTTTTTTCCTTAGTGTATTATGTTTTTTATCATTATACAGTGCTGAGTAAGACTTTGGAGTCTGAAATACATAAAAAACAGACTAAAAATAAACATGATTTCTTTCTTTAACACATTATACCTGCCACTTTGCTAGGCAGGTGTTGAAAAACATAAATGAAAAAGCAAAAAAAAAAAAAAAAAAAAAAAGGGGGGGCAGCACATCCTGCACCTCCAGAGAAGTGAATAAAATATACACATAAGTCTACTGGAATGTATTTTTGTGATTTGAAAGATTTACATTTGAATTATGGCCATACCATAGAATATCTGTGCTCTGGGCAATCATTTTAGCATTCCTGAGATTCATGTTTCATTATCTTTGGAAATAATCATATTCCCTTCACAAGATCATGAGGACAAAATGAGTTGACACTGGTTTAAGTCACAGCCTATCACATATTTGGTGCTTATAAATGTTAATTCCTTTCTTTATATCCTTTTGTTTTGATTTGAATATGACTATTTAATTTCTGTTCAATTAGTTAACGACTCATTTAATGTTTATAGTAAACTTAAATAGAAGTTGTTTTTCAGGAAACGATCTGGAATACATAGACGTGATTGCAGTTTTTTGACTTATCTGATAATGCTGTTGTCTTCCAAAACTATTGAACTTCATCTGTTTAGTGGAGATATGCTGGCTTTTTGTCTTCTCAAATAAATGCAAGGCATGTACCTTTTGAGGAGATCTTAAGTTATGAAATAAACACACAAAAATAAAAACAACTATTTGTATGATACGGTTTGGCTCTCTGTCCCCACCCAAATCTCATGTTGAATTGTAATTTCCAGTGTTGGGGGAGGAACCCAGTGGGAGGTGATTGGATTATGGGGGCAGATTTCCCCCTTGCTCTTCTTGTGATAGTGAATGGGTTCTCAAAAGATCTGTTTGTTTAAAAGTGCGTAGCGCCTCCCGCTTCACTTTCTCTCTTCTGCTCTGCCAAAGAAAGATGTGTTTGCTTCCCTTTTGCCTTTTGCCATAATTGTAAATATTCTGTGGTCTCCTAGCCATGCTTCATGTGCAGCCTGCATAACTGTGACTCAATTAAACCTCTTTTCTTCATAAATTACTAGGTCTCAGATAGTTCTTTAATAGCAGTATGAGAATGAACTGATACATTGTCTCAAACACTTAAAAAATAAAAACGAAAACATCTCAACTTCCAAATACTATATTCTCTACAAGGAATGTCACTCTAACAACTTCCTAAATTCAAACTGTGCTGAGGAACTCCCAGGTAGAACATAGGATTAAAAATAGCTTTTCTTTCTAAAGAATGTATTGAACTAACTCTGAAAAAGGGGAAAACAAGCATAGAGAAAGAGAGATAAGAAACAGTGTTCTGAGGTTTAAACACTGGCGACTAGAATTTCTGTGGCCCAGTACATCTCTGTGATCTGTGGCTTGGTTCTGTCGCATTCTTAACATTCATTCTACTCTTAAACTATTTCGTGTCATACCTCTGTCACCATCAACCATAGTTGCATTCATAATACAGGATTTGTCATAGAACTAGATATCAGCCCCGTTAAGTCAAATTGAGTATTTTTTAAAACTTTAAAAAAGTAAATTTAGGATTAGAAGCTAATGTAAAATACCATTTTTTTCCCCCCACAAAAACTTCCCTGATTTCTCCAAAGGAAATAGTCTCTCTATAAACCATGACTGTTTATAATTCATTTAAAGCTTAGTATTTTATATTTTGATTACAATCATTTGCATACAAAATACACGTATTTCCAATTTGGTAAATTGTAAGCTCTCTGAGGACAGAGTATGTGACATACTTATCTGTGTAATTCCTGTGGCTAACTCAGCACCTTCAGCTCCACATTGTTCCAGTAGTAACAGAGCACAGCACCGGGTTTGAGAACCACAGGCTCTGGGGTCAGATGCCCGAGATTGCGATTTAGCTCCTAACTCAGCATGACTCTGAGGGGTTCCTTAGTCTCTTTAACTCTAAGTTCCTCATTTGAAAAATGAAATAGTTTTTTCCTCTTAACGGTACTATGACGGTTGAACAATGTAAAGTACTTACTACAGTGCACAGAAATCCTCAAACACTGGGGATTAACATTACAGCATACTCACTCTGAAACCAGATACTTTCAGAACTC
Organism: Cacajao melanocephalus; assembly: GCA_963573385.1. Taxonomy (NCBI): domain Eukaryota; kingdom Metazoa; phylum Chordata; class Mammalia; order Primates; family Pitheciidae; genus Cacajao; species Cacajao melanocephalus. Next base: position 23,872 of record CAUYLG010042824.1, read on the forward strand.
TGGGTTTGTGTAGTACACTTGCATAGCTGAAGTTTCTCTTTTTTAAAAATTAAAGCTAACTAAATGGCAAGTTAAGTTTGACTCCCTAGGTTCCCCTAACAAACCCACAGATGAATCATAGGATCACATGACCTTTGAGGTTATCTACTGATCAAATATGGAACACAGGCATTCTTAAATTTATTTTAAAATAAATTTTTTCAAGTTATAAATTTGTTTTGTGAAATCTTGGAAAATTTTGCAAAGCTTGTCATATCATATTTTGTCATTGTGAATAAAATTCCAAGTCTTAGGTTCTTGCTAGAAATCGGTGCTGAAAAGCAAGGTACTGATTCAACTTCAGAGAAATGAAATGTAGACTGTAAGAAGATCTGTTACAATGACAAGTAATACAATGTTTGCTCACTTAATGTGCTTTTCTTTTATACTTTAATAACAATGACAAAGCATTAGCCAAAGGCAGATTTGTTTTCTTTTCCAAAGTCTTTCTTACCAGAAGCGGGAAACAGGAGTAGCCTAGCAATGCCATGTAATGGTTTTACACACAGATGCCTTTGACTTCTTAAAGAAGGCAGAGACAGACAATGCTCTGCCCAGGATATAACAGTTGGCTCTTTGCTTTGCAAAGACTTGTCATCCATAGTTGCAAGTAGCACTGGCCTAATGTCCATGAATGATGTTTATACTGAGAGGAAATGTTCATGAATTTTGCCTGTTACTAAGGAGAAAGAGGAACAGCGTATTGCCAGCAAAGCGTTTAAGCCATCAAATAATACCAGATCCTGCTGTGTTCTAGCTGCATCCTGGTTGACTGAATTCAAGACTAACTCAGTCATCATCCATCAAACATTCAGTGGGCGCCTACATCTCAAGCATTAAAACTTGTTTAGGATGATTCCTGACCCTCACTCTATACTGGAAACACTCAAGTTACTTTAAAACCACGGTGGGCTCCATGCCAGGGCAATTACATTAGAATTCTGGGAGTGGAGCTCCATCATCTACATTTTTTAAAAAGGTGCTGTAGGTGGTTTTGATAGGCAGCCAAGGTTAAGAACAGCAAGTATAAGGGCACCAAAGCAAGACAAAAAAAGTTTTTATGAGAGCTTCTAAGGTCCTGGAAGGACAGAAAAGTAGACAAAATCCAGTGGGATTTCTGCTATGATAGCCAACACAAGGGGCTTTGGAAGCTCACAGGAGTAGCACCTCATTCAGACTGGGGTTTGGCTCAGAGTGCTAGGGCAGGCTTACAACCAATTTCAGTGATTCTACAATGCACTGTCCAAGCTGCCATTCTCAGGACACTGGGCCCTCTTGGAACTCAGCTGTCCGATCCAGTTAGAACGGAATAAGCTGCCATTGAGACAAACTGATTGCTGATTGACCCTCCCCTGGGGCCACTGTTCACCTGTTTGTGAGAGTCCCACTGATCACTTTTGCCTTCAGGTTTACGTACACACATGGCAGTGTGCGTACACACAAGGCAGTGTGATTTACTTCTTCCTCCCCATCACCTACATCTGCCATCTCTCCCCATGCTATCATCTCTCCCCAACATCCCACCCCCTGCTGTCCCTCCCCTATTTCCCCCCGACAGACCCCAGTGTGTGATGCTCCCCTCCCTGTGTCCATGTGTTCTCACTGTTCAACACCCACCTATGAGTGAGAACATGCGGTGTTTGATTTTCTGTTCTTGTGTCAGTTTGCTGAGAATG